>CANUEZ040000169.1:2275000-2307500 GCA_948099385.1 Fasciola hepatica
AGTTAACGTGGGCCACCATGAAAGACGCACTGTTTGCAGAATTCGACACCCCGACCGACCGTCAGGATGCTATGCGGCGGTTCAGGGCTGCCCAGTTGGGGGCTGGTGCAAGCCGTCGCCCTCCGTTCATTCCTGGATAGTGCGTTGCCGACGCAGGATGAGGCGTCACGGGCAGACCCGTTGACGGACAGATTTGTGAATAGCTTGCCGGAGTCCCAACGTGGGATGACGCGCGTCACCCGTGTCGCCCGTTCCTTGGATGTGTTCCAGCTCGCGGAGGCGGCTCGAGAACTGGCCATGCTCGAGGTGCCTGTGGTCAGTACGGCCCATGTCGAAGATTCGAGGATGAACAGTGAACAAGTGGAGAGGGCATATGGACCGGAAATTTTGAACCCAGGGGACAGAACAGTGGAAACCGAACAGTTGTAAGGAACTGGGAGTTCCTGCTGTGGAAACGTGGGACCTGTGTTGTACGAATATCCTGAACCGTACTGGAAGTATCACTGCTGGAAAACTCAATCATTACCGATGAGTAGGCGAACTGTGAAAAACAGAACTCAGTCTATTGTGGAAGTGCAGAAAACTGCCATCCAGACGCCCTTGAACATGAACATTGTGACGGGAAACACGAAGACATGTGGTCTGATATCGAAGTCATTGAAGCCTCCAACTATGAGAAAACTCAGACTGGAGTCGAAATTCAAGACCAAAAGGAGTTTAGTTCGAAGACTGTGACAAAAGTCACTTATCCTTTCGAGGATCTGCCAAAATAGGAGGCCGAATATGATGCCGTTCAAATCAAGACCGTTGAACACTCCGTTCTGGATGACGTTGAGAAGACACAACGCGCGATTCCACTGGGAAATGTAACAGTTTTGCACTATTTCGTGGTAATCTCCTACGACAGCCAAACAATCTGAGGCACGCTGAAGGTGGGTCCTGATCGTGGAAGTCACTTCAGCACAGGGTTTTATCCTGCGCTTATTACTTACCGAAAGAAGCACACCTCCGGAGTAGTTGTAGGATTGATGGAAACCCCGCCACGAACCGGGATTAGGGGAATGAACCTCGGAATGGATGAGGACTTGAAAGCAGTCTGCAGGATTTGGATCTTTCTTAGTAATAAAGTGATGGAGTGTTCTTACTACTTATTGAATAAGTACGGGCTTGATTACTCAAAAAGCAATTATGGGCAAATGTGGATTGGTAATTAATGAGACTACGTCAGATTAATCGAACGCAGTCAGGTGAAGGAAGGCTTGCAAACGACGCGATTACATCATCCGTCTGGATAACAACTGTCTTCAAGCGGACTGGACAGAAGATGAGCGAATAAGCACTCTTGTGACTTTTTATTCGGTTACGACGATATCCAAATGAGCAGTGTCCATTATGTAACCTATTTAGCAGGCACGTCTTCTGAATTATAACAGTAATGTGATGGAGTGTGCATACTACTCACCGAATAAGCAAGTAGTTGATTTCTCAAAACACAATTTTGGACAATTTTGGATTTACAACAAAAGCAATAAAGTCCGACCGACCGAAAGCAGTAAGATAAAAAGAGAATCTGATTCGTGTGATTGCAACCTCCAACTGAATATCTACTGTTTCCATGTGGGCCGAACAGCTATTACGCAAACAAGCATAAATGCAATCATTGATTTTGTTGATGTTCAAACGAGTAAATACCTACAGACGACATTCTTCACCCAGCAGTCCTTGTGGATTATAACAGTATTAGTAGCAGCAGTAGTAAAAGTAGTAGTAGTAGTAGTAGTAGAAATACGACTGCATACTGGGACTGTATTATTTTTATAGATCATTCAATAAATTTCAAATGCGACAATAGTAATACACTCCGAACCGATCTCGGTTCTGACACAATAATCCTTATCACCAATCGGATTACTCTGGGAAAAAAGCTTGCAAATTGGAATAATCACCGTGTGTTCAGTCAGCGATGTCTCCGCAACAACATCATTCCAGCCTCGCTTCGTGTGGAACCGCCTGACAATTCTGTGCGCTCCGTAAAGGCAGCTTTGGTCGCTCCTCGTACGTTTCTACAACAACGGATTCACGACTGCACAATCAAAATCAATTCCATATGCTACAGAATACGAAACCTGGATGACTGCTTGAATTGTTTGCTACCGCCAAACATCCTCAATGAGATCAATGTCATCAATGAAAGCGGACGTTTACACTCATTCAAAACCTGTCAATCGCGTCAGATAAGAAAATATGACAGTCTACTCCAGAAGAATACCTCCGTAAAAAACCAAAACCCGGAAATGAGAATGTTTCAACTGATTGACCCTAAAAACGCAATCAAAAACTTATCAGACTGAATGTTGACCTCTGCGGAACTACGGTTGCTACAGAAAGGTCTAAATTTCAGTTTACACAAGAAACCTCTAACGCCTCAAGAAATAGTCCCTCCACTGGAAGGTGCGTTGGAAAAACTACAGCTCGAAAAAGCCAACCAAATCAGACTCAGAATATGTAATATTCTCGGAAATCAGAAACCAATTTCGTCAAATCTATCAAAAGACGAACAGACGGCACTAACCACACTGCAAAGTGACAAATCGATTCACATCACCAAAGCTGACAAAGGCAACATTACAGTCGTTCTAAATAGGTTCGACTATGAATCAAAAGTTCGACAACACTTAGAAGATGGACCATATGAAAGAATTGAAGAAAAGAAAGCCAACGCCACACTGAACAAAACAAAGGCATAGATAAGCAAATACCTTTCAGGACTGAAAGAAAAGCTGGGGAAGTCTCTATGGTTTGCTTTGAATCCTAAAACAAACAGACCTGAAAGATTTTACGGACTACCAAAAATCCACAAAGTCGGCACACCTATCCGACCAATCGTAGATTATACGTCTTGTGCAACCTATATGTTAGCCAAATACGTCAGTACACTGCTAAAGCCCTACCTAAAAATGGTGGTAAGTCACATAAATGACGCCTTTGATTTCTGCCGCATTCTAAAGACTGTCGTATTAGGAGAAGACGAAAAAGCGGTGAGCTTTGACGTGACATCTCTTTACACAAGCGTGCCCATTAAAGACAATTTGGAATTTTTACTCCCCATATTGATCAATGACACCACGTTAGAACACAGATGTCCACTGAATCCAACTGATATTATCACTGGCGTTGAACTATGCCTCACTTCCACCTTATTTTCATTTAACCAATCATTGTGCAGACAGACTGACAGAGTGGCCATGGGTTCTCCTGTATCAACCATTGTAGCTAATCTGTTCATACGTTCGATCGAATCCAAAGCCTTGGCCGCATTTCACAATCCACCACGAATCTATGTCAGATATGTAGACGATACTTTTTCAGTTTTGAAATCAGAACATAGGCATGACTTTCCACAATGTCTCAGTAATCAGTCTAACTCAATTCAGTTCACAATGGAGACTGAGAGCACTGAGAGAGTCATCAGTTTCCTTGACTGTCGGATACAAGTAAACAACTCCCGTAGGTTTACAGTGAGCATTCACTGGAAACCTACACATTCCGACAGATATCTGGACTATAACTCAGCCCATCCACAATGCACAAAAGGGGCACTCGTATCGTCACTAGCCAACAGAGTCGACAAATTGTGCAACGACGGCGTCACTCATAAACAGGAAATGCAACGCTTACACACAGTCCTTCAAAACAACAACTACCCACGAGGACTAGTAACCGATGTGTTAAGAAACAAGTCAGCAACACACTACAAGAAGGACGTAAACTGGCTAACCTCCGTTGGTGTCCCGTACAGATTGGGCACTTCGGAGGCAATCAGGAAAGTACTTGGTGCGTATGGCGTTCGCGTTTTCTTCCGAATAGATAACACGTTGCGAAGCCATCTCACAAGAACCAATAACTCTCAACACATACACGAACAGAACAACTACGTTTACATGATCAACTGCAAAGAATGCCCCGCTCAAAACATTGGACAAACATGCAGACAGGTCAAAACCAGAATGGCAGAACACAAAAGTAAAGAAAAATGCAGACCGAGGGACCAAAAGGCTTTAAGAAAGAACACGACTCTGCCGTTGCACTTCACGCCATATCCGAAAACCACAGCATCTACGACAACACCAGAATCCTCCAATGTGGGTTCCGTACGTACACCGAACGTCTCTACGAGGAGGCTTTGGCAATTAACGCCCACCAATCGTGTCTCAATCGCAACGATGGGGCAGATATTTCGAGCATATGGATGGCACTTACGACGCGGATGGATAAACACCAAAACGGGTCATAACACCTTGTTGACCTCAGATGACCCCACTACCATGAACACATAGTATGGACGGAGATTCAACCGCCCCCCCCCCCCCTTTACACTAAAACAACATCACAAACACACAGACCAACACACGAACACACTGTGACTAACACCCAATTGCTCTAAGCTATCATTCCAGTTTCATTCGGTTGTAAAACCAGTCTTGAAAAAGGTTACCCGTGGTGACCGAAAAGTCGACAACCTACCAACGATCTCGACTACGCTGTGTTATTAGGCAATAAAATTCTACCAGTAATACCTTACCTTGGTACCACATAGCAATTTGGATCAGTGAATAAATGATCAGCACTCAGAGGCAGATGCGCAGATCAAAAGACTTTTATAGCTATCCACTTGAATAGGAACAGAAACCTAATCCCGTGAGTTGGGGACATTTCCTCAGATCTCAGTTGAACAACTTTTTTCCCACCCTCATTTTGAAAAAGAAGAGATCAGCAGAACAGCTACTTAGCCAACCGTTCGTTATTGTTATTTTAGTTCAGAAAATCTCAGTCATAATTTATTCAGCTGAATCGTGCTCTTGTTCCCACCTTAGCCAGCACTTAGGTCCTGTTCTAAAAAATGACAGTTGTAACTCGGTCTCGGTGCACGTACCACAATCGGAAATGAATCCTAAACACAAGATGGTTTAAATACTCATGGTACTCGGATCACATTCTTAAGAACTTGGCTGATAAGGGCAGGCTGGGTATGTATCATAAACTGTTGAATCTAATGTTAGGACAACTTCAGCTCCAATCCTGCCACCCTGGAATCTGTTCTGGTCTACTCACTGAAGGTTTTCATTCACTACACCACGGTTTGGTTATTATCAGTCGTGTTTCTTTGTTTCCCATAACCCCTTTCATCAGTGAAATACATGATCCACTCATTGTCGCCTGTGAAAAATTCGCTATGAGGATTCTTGTAGAACCTACTCATCCCATTCGTCACGATCATCGTTCTACACGTTCCGAATTTAAGTTCATTCAGGACCCGTTTACCTATTTGGCCCAGTTCTACATTGCCTTACTTAGTAAGTGTCCCCGTTAACAAAATGAATGTCATTTAGGAACTTCGTACAAACCTCAGCAGTTGAATCTGATTTTAGTTTGTCCGTTGTACTGTCCACGTTTTGAGATGTTTCCAAATAGACAGTTATCATTTTCGTCCCATTTTAGGGCTGAAATGTTAGTAGTTAAGTTACGGAAATCTTCATTAAAATACAATACAATATCACAGGTTTTCTAATTACATGCTTGGGCATGAGCACATTGGAAGGGGTGTGGACCCGACAACCACAATGACACACTGCACTATTTGAGGTAACCAGCAAATAGTGGATAACCACATAAGGTATCAGTAGGTTATGTGTAGTAATGAGCCGGACAACAATGGATTATTGTTTACCGCAAAATACTTGTTGACGGCGGGTAATCAAACCTCTGGCTTACTAGGTGGTAAACAAACGCCCTAAGCCACTTGACCACTACCGGTGGTTTATTGATATCGTAGACCAAAGTAGTGCAACCGAAGATGCGGTTACCGTCGTCGCTTAATGCACACATTCGAAACAAGCAATCTCATGCACAAACAGTCGCCTTATCTAGATAGCACTTTTATTTTCTCATAGACGGGGAACACATTTTACATTCTAATGGTTCTAGAAAAAGAGCTACTTTTGGAACATCTCAAATAAATTCAAAGTTTACAAAATGTGTCGACTATTTAACTTGATCCATAGCAAAGATTAATCATTAAATGGGTTACGCAAGCGTAACGTTTTCTTAATAAGTGATGAATTTGCAGAAGTTTTCAAAACAAAAATTGAACATCTGCTCCGTTTTGATCTATGTTCTCATTCGGATTTTGTAAAAAAGTAGCTGATTTTCGTAGGAAACCCCGATCGTTTCGATCCCAATGCTTGGTACTACTTGTGACTGAGGCTCTCTGATAAATACTGCTGTGTTCTAGAATTTGACGCTAGGGGTTGGGGAGGAGAGGGTATTCCAATTTTTGCAAATTTCTCAAATTTTGCAACACCAAATATAATAGTTTATGTTCAACAACCTAATCATTAGCACCGCCGTCTCTAGCCGTGAAAAGCAACTGGACGGTAGCATCCCGAACACATTGGTTAACGGGATAGTACAAGCCGTCTCATGCTTAGCTGATTTGTTTTTACACTCGAGGCTCCGGCCGTACCGCATCAACGGCACAATAACCATTTAGAATGTGCCCATGGGTTCTCTAAAAGGCCTTTTCATCAGTCTTGAAAGTAATCATGAGCTGCAATGCACATCCGTTGAACTTGAATTGAATTCCGAACCCACATTAATCGTTCGGTTGTTTGACATCATTGATATAAGGTTTTGCACTGATCCAGCGCAGGGTATGATTGTCAGTAACGTAAAGAAAACTGGGAAATTATTTTTTTTATCCAAAAGAAAATGTTTACTTACTATGAATTCTGCTATTTGGTCACTGGAATTGTACTTCCCGAATAATTGGGACTGTTAATCCTTGAAATGTGGCTGAATGTGACACTGAAAGCGAGGATGGTTCGTCAATTAATTCTTTTATTTTTGGAAACAAAGTTCATTCATAGAATATCATGTACGCATGTTAACTGGATTCTGGTGTGTTGTAAATATCACTTTGCACAAGCTCAAATTTGTTTTCACTTTAACAGGGCCATGCTAATAACTTTACTGTCAAAAGACAAATTTTAGAAGTTATATGGTTTTTCTGAATTGGCATTTGATTGTTTCTCATCGTCAGTTTTTGAGCCAATTATTACCGTTGAACCCGAATGCTTTAGACATTGCAAAAGTAACACCCGATTGGTTTCCATGGTTACTTTGACCTCTAATTCTGCTTCAAGCGTACACAAACAATTACACACACAAACACGTATACATTGGGTTGAGTCCCACTGTGATTAATAGCAACCGGCTGCCAGGTAAATTCGTTCAAGGGAATAGATTATTTTCATTGGGAGCCTGGATCTCATAAATAGCAGAAAACCGAGTTGTAATTTACTCATCCACGAGTCTACCGAGGCCAACCGGAATCGAAAAGGGGATCCGCTGCTTACCGCGCGTGCCTGAAACCCTAAATTTGTGATCTGAAGCGTCAAATGTTAATCAAATATCAGCTGACTAAAGTAGCTTTGACCAGACGCTTCAGGGGGATTTATTTGACATTGATTTAGCAAAAATGACCAAACCCATTTCAATGACACCCGAATTTTCCAACGTGGCATCCGATTCTGTGGAACGAACTCTTTAAAAAACTGCGGTGCTTTTATGAACTTGAGCTCTGATTCGCATTATTTCGGAACCTTGAAGAAGATAGTTTCTTCCAGAAGCCATTAGATTCCACAAAGTCTAATAAATATTCGACTACAAATTCCTGATTCGCATTTGAGACCTAACTATACAAAGTTCTTTGTGCTTTCCGGTTTCAATCCTATTGATATAGCGGTCGTCTAACCTGGAAAATATCCGTAATAATTTGATCCGCTGAAGCCTAGCGAAGAGCAAGGACTCTTTTCTCGTTAGATAATTTGCGTGACGTCATTTTTGCTGCAAAACAATGAGGGTCACGCGAGGTAAACGCGTGTTGTCCTGAAACCTTCCTCATAGAGTTCCCAATCAATAGGGCACAAAGATAATCATCCCCGGGTTTTCTGTTCACAAAGATTTTATCATCTTTTATTTTTTCAACTTCCTGTCTTCCAACATTTTCCCTTTTGGGTGCCCAACTCCAAAAATGTTCAGTTTTTGGTAAGTGGCAAGTAAACATTGGTTTTCACTAAAGTCTCGTTCGATCATGGTGCACAGATGTCAAACTGACCACATACCCATGCAAGTCATCTAACAGTGTTGTAAATTATTCGGACTGCTCCCTTAGAACCCGTACCAGTTCATGATGTTTCACGCGATGAATCTGTAGTTCACTGTTTTGTTGACTGCGGATCTGCAAATCCCCGTGTTATGTGCGATCCACTTCACAATAAGTGAACAAAAGTTGAACTTTATCCATGTAGGTCGATGGTACAAAACGATAATACTGATGTACCACAGTGTGAACAGTGCACCGGGCTCTCAAATACTTGCCAACTTCACTGACCTAATGCAGCACAAATGACTCTAAAGCTGACAACTACTACTTACAGGTCATCATTCTTTACCTGGGAAAAATAGTGAATGCACGGATAATCGGAAGGATTCGGAATGTAACTCAGGTTGGCTAATGCAAGCTATTCGGTGTCATCCTCGAAAGGCTGTGTTGTACGAACGACATACATCATTGTGGCCCAAAGATTGTGATATTATTCCTCCATTTATGAATTGTGTAGTCTATAAATCATGATGCTTAGGGTAAATGAATCAATGGATAACAGATGACAACACAAAAGCAGCTCAAGAAATTGATCATACAATTTTCGTAAGAACAGACTCTTTGGTGGTCAGAATTTCTCGCTTGACAGAGGAACAAACGACGGGAGTTGACTGGCATATGGTTATGATTTGTGTGATGGCAAATAGCTCACTTTTTTCAAGAATAAATTCCGCAAAAAGTTCCTTCGGAAACTTTTACATAAACGGCTACTGACTTTTTCTAACGGATTCCGAAACTGGTTCAGCATTGATCCCCAACTTCTCTATCCTGTCTGAACTGCAGCCAAACAACCGTTCAAACACTTGCATCATTAACCTCATCCGCAGATTGATTTCCAGATCAAACAGGGAATATTTTTGAGGTGCCAGCTTTTCCGCAAAGAAACGGAAAAATGAAACCTATCATTTATTGCTTATTACAAAGTCATGATCACCAAATACATACCGGAACTTAAAGAGTATTTCCAGGATATTATGGCTTATATTATAGCTTATCAGTTGCCTAAAATGTTTCATTTTTGTTCACAATAGTCTGAGCCATAAAGCACCAGAGATGTTTACCCATTTCAGGCGTCGTAAAGTTCCGTCGGCTTTAGGCCGCGTATTTCAAGCTTTATTGTTTCCCCGGGTATGGTTTGAACTTCGGCTGGAGTTTCCAGTCGATGAATGCCGTCTGTCGTTTCACATATAGTTTAGTGGGTATTTCTTGTGCAACCCGAATTGGTAGATCAAGCTAACAAATTTTGAATCCGGTGTCAAACAATGACACTGTTTGACGAACAAAAACACTCACGCAAGAGCACCTGACAACTAACTCTAAGTGAAACCCCGGTATATATTTTGCTAGGAACAAAACAAAGTGTTGAATAACCAAATGTTCTGTTATTTGTACTCATCCTAATACAAAACAATAAAAGTGACTCACAAAATAAAGAAGAGGAATGACAATCCAACTCCCAGTGTGCTTTTACGTTTGCGTGTGTGTACATGTGCGTGTGTGAACTTCACCACAGTGTAGTTTCGCACACTGCTAAACCATTGAATCCAAGTCTGTTTACCGAATTTTATTTCTCATTGTTATTGTTGTATAAAAAGACAAACCAAGGCGTTTAGGTCAATCGTTTCGGTCATTTTTGGCGACATTGCACACAGTCAGATTTGCATTACTCGGATCAATTACCTTGATGATGATCGCATGTCTGTCTGCCTACAACCCACGGTGATCAAACGGTTATCATCATGACCTTGGACAATAAAGATCCAGGTTCAAGTCCCACGGACGTCGGTCACTTCTTCATTTGTTAGCTTATCATTGGCCTTGGCCCTCTTCCTGAACTTAAAGGCAAACGAGAGAAAGAAAGAAAGAAAGTAAACTTCACTAATGTACATAAACTGATATTGGGCAAATACGTGTAGAATTTACAGTTCATCAAGTTGATTGATCGAATCCCATATGACAGGTATAGTCAACAAGTAGACAACCACGCCATGATAGGTGAATTGGAACTTGCGCCCAAGATTTATCACATGCGTCCCATTCAGTCATGCATCGTCTGCGGTGCCCACTGCACAGTTGCGATCGGGTCAAAATTCTACTTTTGGCAGGCCAATAAAAGTGAGTTGTATGAAGTTCACACCCGTATAAAATGTACGTCCATCGACTGAAATCAACCTCGTGCCTAAAAGATTGCGTAGTAGACAGTGAGGAATTGTGGAGTTCCCACTGCTGTTTTACTGACTTTATTGACCATTGAGAAAATGTGTCTGAGAATTAGATACGCCCATACCAAAACAAACAAACAAATGAAAACATTCCCATTTATTATAGCTCCATTGCAATTGACTAACAAAAGAAATACGTCTTATGTGCGACGAAAATACGTCAGTTATGGTATCGTATTCCTATTGACTTTGCATTTTCGAGTGTTTTGCCTGACTCAGCATGATGGTTTCCATAGGCCGCTACTCGCTCGGCATGCTGTTTCGATGGTGATCAATTTAGCATCCGTGTATCTGACATCAGCTCTTCTGCTGACAGATAAAATGATTGGTACTGTAGACTGTAAGGCATATCAGAAACAAATGAAATAAACACGTGCGGAATCACTCAGGAAGCGGTAATTTTTTTGAATGAGACTTTTGGTTAAATTTGTCAATACTCCAGGATAAGTAAGGAATAGTCTTTGAAGAAAAATGTGGCTCTCTTCGTAAGCTGTCATAGACGTCTGCCTTAGAAAGAAACCCTATTGAAATGAAAATCTTGCTGTCTCATCAGGTATTTTATCTTCAGTTGTCACAAAAACCACCACAAATATGACCGGGCTTTGGGATGAAAAAGCTATACAGGAACTACTTTCATGGTTTTGTTCAATTCTGTCCGCGGAAAAATGTCAAAACACCTGACTGGAATTTATCAGTGCATGAAATTCAGCGTCGCCCTGTGCAATAAAAGTGTGTAAAATATAGTATGAAGCAGAAATTTGTGTGAGTACAAATATTTCTAAAAATATTCTGCAGTTTGTCTACGTATGAAGGATTATATCTGACGAAGAGGAAGAATATCTTGAACATTCCGTCACGTATTTTGTTCTGCACACAAATACTTTTCATCGGGGTTGACATCGAAAAATAATAGGATCAGTGCTAACAGTAAGGTCAGTAATAGCAGCCGTAGCAGTAAAAGTGGTAGTAGTAGTAGTAGTAGTAGTAGCTGTTGTTGTTGTTGTCGTCGTCGGATTGGTAGTAGTAGCAGTAATAGCTGTAACCCATGCGACGATCCTGAAACTTACTCGTTTGTCCGTCACCAATATCAATCAAATAAAACAACCGTGACTATTTACACATTCTCTGTCCACTTCACTTGAATACAGTCGCAATCAGATCGGAGGTGCAACCACGTATTTGTTGTGCGTTCGTTCATCCTGCTGCGTTCAGTCCGTGTGACGTAATTACGTCCTTTGTCGTCCCATGGTAGTCTGAAATTGTTTTTCAATTAATGAAATACTTACTTGCCCAGTAACCATTACGCGTTCTCCAATACATTCTTTTCCTTGTGACAAAAAAGTCCCCCTTTTTCTGAACTACCTTCAAATCTTCCTCCACTCCGAGGTTCGTTCCCCCAACTCCGGTTCTCGGTGGTGTGGCCGTCAAGAGAACAACTCCCTAGTGAAGTGGTTGTTTCGGTGAGTAATAGGCGTCAAATATAACTTTGTAATCAGTTGGTTTCTGCAATCATTAACTATATTCAGTGCACCACAGACTGTTCGACTGTTGTGGGAGATTACCACTAAATGGTGTTTCTTTGTTTCGGTTGCTTTTAGGACCTCGAGTTGTGCCATGTCACCATTGTCCGAGGCAGGGTGGTCGACAGTCTTCCTCCGAATGGCATCAGATGCGGAGTCCTCATCTAGCGAGTGTCTGGGCAGAGAAACGTCTGCTCGTGCGACCTTTGGGCTACAATCGTTCGAGTCCTGAAACTCGAGTTGAGCCTCTCTTTCCTCATACTCCAATGGCAGTGACATCAGACGAAACGTCTTCCTTTCCCGAATCATCCGGCTGAAGCGTGGGATTATCTCAGGAAAAATACTGCAATTTTTCTCGGGAAGTTTGATTTCATTTTCCAACCCCATGAGACTCATCAACCATGGGTTGTATTGTCGGTTGTGATACTTCCGGCATAATTTTTTCCATGTCCTGCAAAAGTCTAGAATATTTGCAGAAACTTCTTTCACTGTTTTCACAGCAGGAGCACCAAGTTTCTTCTTGCTGTTCTGCTTTTGTTGCCTCCTGTTTCAGGTTCAAAATTTCCGGCCCAGATATCTTTTTCTACAAGTTCATTGTTCATCCTTGAATACTAGACACAGGCCGTATTCACAAAAGGCATGACAAGAATGGCCAGTTCACGAGCTGCATCCGAGGGTTGGAACACTTCCATGGAGAGGCGGACCCCGGCGACGCGTATCATTCCCTACAAGGGCCTTGACAGACTGTCCACAAATCGGTCCACCAAGAATACAGCCCGTTACGCCTCATCCAGTTTGGGAAACACAAGATTCAGGACAGCAGCAGAGTGCGCCAGTGTGCCCGCAGCAGTCCCTAACCGGGCAGCCTTGAACCACTGCATCGCTTCCTGAAGATCAGCAGGGCAGTCTAGTCCTGCAGCCAGGATATCCATGAAGGAGGCCCATTTCAACTCTTCTGAGCCCCTTGGCGCTGCATTTAGCCCCATCCGAGCTCTGGCTTCGAAAAGAGCCCGACTAGTTCCAAAATTACCCTGGTCCGACTGGATCCCAGTGAGTTCCGGCAAGACCTCGAACTCCTCCAGGAAAGCACTCAATCCCCCGTCCCCGAATGGCACTGGCAAAAGTAAGTCCAACGTGGTCAATTCACCAATTGTTATAACCCCTAGGTGTGCATACTGAACAGTTTCCTTACCAGAAGTCACTTGTTCATCAAAGTCAACTAGGTGTAACAATTATGCTTACTTGCAAAATAACGGCCAATTCCACTCGAAAACAGTCCCTATCCAGTAGCATGCCTAGATTTACTTGAATGTATTAGGTCTGTCTGATGTAGTCGAGTCCGCTGTCATTCCATAGTCATTCACAATTGTTTTTTGAGGAATCAAGTACTTAACTTTTCAATAAGTAGTATGCACACCCCACCACACTTCTCCCGCTTGATAAAAAAAAACGATCCGTGTTATGTAGTGCCTTTTCAGGTTCCCGTCCACGCTGGTAATCAATCCTCCCGTCTTGTCCGTGGCGGGGTCGTTATCAGACAGACAATCCTCCTTGTGAACTGCTTTGTTTGGTGTCTTCATGCCAAATCCGTAGTTCATATTCGCCCACACACCCTTCTTCGTGAGCTCGGCCCCTTCTTATAGATCTTGTGGCGGGCCTCCAAGATAGAATATGGCTCTCTCCACTTAAGCAAAGGTTTCCATGATCCAGGGCCACTATTCAGTCCCCCAAAGTGCGACTTGTATTTTACCCGGGTACGCTTCGCGAATGATTCTAGTTCACTTGTAATTTGCGCATGGTGGGCTTGGACCGCGCTTCTGGATTTCCTTCAAGTTCTGCTCAGCTTCTGTTTTTACGTGATGGAGTTCGATGGGTCCCGTCTGAAAATACGGTAATAGGCCCTATTTGGGATCAACAGCAATCTCGCTATTCTGCGGTATAATAGATGAAAAAGTGAATATTTACTGCTGTGCAGCCTGGACGCATGATATGACAGCAACAACATTAGTAGTGCCAGATCCCGATTTCCGTCTATTGTCACAAAAATATTCCTTGATAGTGCGACTATTTCTTTTTGTAAGACCAATTGTTTGAGTGTGCTACGGGGTTGTGCATATCATCCGGATTCCCAGTTTTTCCAGGTATGCCTGAAATTCATCGCTCTCTAAACACGGACCTTGGTCGGTGATAATCGATTTCGGAATCCCATGATTGGCTGCATATAGTCCATAAGAATCGCACTGACGGTATTGGTAAGTTGATCAGAAAAGCCGAAAGCTTCATTCCAGAGCGTCATAACCACCATGCTTTGATTGCCTTGAGATGACTTCGGGAACGAAATCCGTCAGACCAAAAGACCCCAGTTCACCTACCCCCGAAACGGGAATCGACTGCACTGGCCATTGAACGACAAGTGAGTCGGATTTGAAAATTTGGCGTCTTTCGCAGGCCAAGACCAAGTTCATCACATCCTTTCGTGTATATGGGCAACACGCTGCTTGTTGAAGTAAGTCACTTGTTCGACTGTAGCCAGAGTACCAACTCGTGACAATCTTTGATTGATTACTTGTGCATATTTTCAGGCTCAACAGCCACCGACTCTTTTGACCCGGGTAGTCGCTTTATAAGTATACCCGTGGCCTTCGGATGAAGTAATTTCCAGGATGCTTGTCGTAGGCGCTGTTCATCGTCTGTCAGTTGTGTCATACCAGTATCCAGTGCTTGCTTCACTTTCTTCAGTTGCCGATCTTGTCTTCGTTGACCCACCAGTCTCCGTGGGCCTTGCTTCTATTGTAACATGTTGACTCCAGTTTGAATCCTAGTATCAGGACCTGTTTCCTCAAAAAGGGACAGAATATCGACCACGTGACTGTCCGCACCAGCAACATGATCAGTATTTAAATCAAATTTCTGAAGAAGAATTGTCCATCGGGCCAGTTTGCCTCGAGGATCGTTTGCTGTTTTGATCCACTTCAAAGGTTTGTAATCAGATCAATATGGAGCTATTCACCTAACAGATATGGTCGCTACATCTCCAATGCCCTCAAGATAGCCAACCATTCCTCCTCAGTTGCGGAGTATCTACTCTCCGCTGGATTGAGCACTCCGCTTGCATACTCCACCACATCACTTGTCTGCTTTAGCACTGCTCCGATACCTACATCTCAAGTATCTTCACTGAACGTGAAAGACACCCCAACGACCGGCAGTTGCAACTTGAGATATTCGTTTGACTTAGTATTTTGGATCTGACAGGACGTCTAATGCTACTCCGAGCTCCTTTTGAATTTTCGCTCCCTCTTGAGAAGGGCTTACAAAGGTTTCACGATAGACAAGAAATTCTGCACAAACCGACTGTAGTATGCAGCACAACCCAATGACCTTTTAGAGATCAGTACTGGAAATGGCGTCAGCCTGAAAATTTTCTCGCAAAAGAGCCGCAAGTCTCCTTTGCCAGCCTTGTAGCCCAGAAGGGTAACCGTCGGTCTTTCTACCTGGGACTTCAGTCCACTCATTCTCAGTCCCCACCCGCTCCGTGCGCCTCAGTAGGTCCTTTAAGTGCACAACATGTTTGTTCGTCTTTTGACTGTAGATCACGATATCATCTCCTTAGACCTCATCATTTGTTAGCTCAGCTAAAAGTTTAAGCTTTATCAAGCAAAAGGTACACGGCAACCCCTGACAATCTAAACGGCTTCCTCAAGAAGCATTCCCCGGCAGTGAATGCTGTTTTATCTAGATCTTCCTTCTCCATTGAAACTAGCCAGTAGCCCGAAAGCAGATCGATCACCGAAAATATAGCGGCTGCTAACAGTTTGGCGAATATATCTGGCACGGAAGGCACCAGCACTGACTTGTGCATAGTGATATCGTTTACACTTCGAAAATCAACACAAAATTGGAAGTTTCCATTGGCTTTTCTCACCAGTAGCACAGGGGATTTGCAGGAGCTCAGAGCTTATTCGATAACTTCTTCCTCGAACATTCCGTTTACTTGTCGTTCTACTTTGTCCTCGAGATGGACAGGAAAATAAAGAGGCCCGCATGGTCGAAAAGCCCCAGACTTTGTAGGTATTTTGTATTCCACCCAGTCACAAAAACTATGTGGGTGTTCCTCCACCGAAGAAAACTCAGGCAGTTACTGAGTGGTCTTCTGAAAATCCGGGTTCAGTTTATTACATATTTCACTAGCACTGCATCCACACACCTTTTTGGATGATTACCGAACAATAGGAATTCAGCCATATTTCTTGTTCAACCAATATTCTTTTAGATCGGTCACAGCTTTCAGTCTCCGCAATAGATCAGCACCCAGTATATTTTGGTTGGTGTCTCGTGGTATTATGCATTTCTGCACATCAAGGTTCTATCGTTTATTCGAATAAACCTTTGTGGCGATCCTTCTGTGTTCAGTGTGTGTCTCCCGACCGTCCTGACTTTCATCTCACACGCCTAGTCAGCGAAAGCGCCGAGCCGGTATCTACCAGGTATACTTCACCACATCCATTATTGTCCCTTTTTACCCAGAAAGCTCCCCGATGTACCACCCGATAACGACTTGATTTCGAGCACATTGTAAGCGGGAGATCAGGTCTCTATTTCTCTCCTCTTGCTATTGGCATTTGCTGCATCGGCACAAAACATTTCTACTGTTCTGCAGTAGAAACACTGAACTTGGTTCGGTTTTCTCGCAATCACCGACTTCCCCTTCTCCTTTGGAATAGTCAACCGTGATATTTCCTCAATGTGCGCACTCTCCAGTCTTGAGTCTTCTCCGTCAGCCCCATCTTCCACCGAAGTGTCGAAGTTGGGTAGTTCACGGATGGCCGCAGCCAACTGTAAGACATCTATCTTGCAACCGACACGGACGACACTTATTCGACCTTTCATGGGTTCCTTCAAGCTCTCCGTAAAGCGATCCACCAACCGCCGAGAGCATGCCTTTGCGTCTAGCGTGGGCAACGCAAGGTCGAGAAGAAAAAGGAGTGCGACAACGTACATCAACGGGTCCGCACTAACTCCCAGCTAGGCCGACTTGAATCTCTGCATGGCTTCCTCACGGCCAGCCGGGGTGCTGACCACGACTTCCTTGATAAAGGCTCACTCCATCTTCTCTGGGCCTCTTCTAGTCGCATCCTGCACAGCCCCAGCCCTGCCCTTGAGAAGAGGTTGAAGTTCCGACCGAACCCTGCCAAGCCCTCGAAGTCCTTCAGGAAAGCGCTCGCGTCCTCGTCCTTGAAGGGTTGCGGCCACGGGATCTTTATCTTGGTCATGGCACTAAATGCACTGGTCCAAACGACATGCTGGGTAGACAGGTTGTCTTTTGGAAACTACTTGTTCGGACGCTACCAAACCAGTCAAAAATAACTGCAACACTTATTTGCATAAAAATTGCTCAGTTCATCTGAAGACAGTCGTCATCCTGTAGGAGGGTGCATTCGTGTGGATTGCACTGCTTTTTTATATTATTGAGTTCTGTCCTTCTGACGTAGTCATGTCCAATGTCCTTCCTTTATTATCCATAATTATTTTTTAACAACCAACTACTTGCTTATTTGGTAAGTAGAACGCATACTCCACTACAGTAGTAGTAGTGGTAGTGTTATAATTCCCAGGGCTTGTCTGCAGAATGGGTTGTTTATTGGAAATTACTCACTTTGAGGTTTCAAACTGATCAACTGTAAAAACAACACTTATTTGCTTTCCAGAGCCCCGTTCTACTTGAAAGCAGTCGTTGTCTAGCAGGAGGATACAATCGAGTGGTTCACGTGTCCTCACTGACCTTATTGCGTTTGTTCCCCTTGACATAGACGCGTTTGTTCACATCAACCCACAGTTATTCAAAAAGTAGTATGCACACTGGACCGCAGTAATAGTAGTAGTAGTAGCAGTAGCAGTAGCAGTAGCAGTAGTAGTAGTAGTAGTAGTAGTAGTAATAGTAGTATTAATAGTACACGTTTTTCTGTCTTTCAGTGACCTTTGGCGATCTTTCGATAGCCACTGTCCTTTATTTAGCGACCACCGCCTAAAGTACAGTAACCATACCTTTCCGACACACCCGTACCGAAAAGGAGTCACATCTTGTGTGAGATGTCGTTCCTGGCTACGGGACTTGGTGACCTTTAGCGAGCTACCAGCTTGAATGCGCAGATACTGCGAAAGCAAATCGCTGAGTCATCTAATAAAACTTTATAAATCGGGGGAAATCAGGCTTAAAATCGGAATAATTTTTCGAAGGTTTATTAAATGTAAAATTATGTTTGTCAAAGCACAACATCCATTGCCTGTTTGCTTAACTGCACCAACATCCCGAACCTGTGTTCTTTGGCGGTTTGATCTTCCGGAAAGCTGAAGATTATGGCTCCATTTTCTTGTAGAAGTGATTTGACAGTTCCCTTAAACACACTGAATATCTCCTCGATCGGACCAAAGACTGGACTGTAGGGAGGGAGATACTGAACAGAATGTCCGGTTGTCGACAGTGCTTCCCCCGCCCGTCAGTGAACTGGAATACTGTCGAGCAGAAAAAAGGTATCAGTGTTTGGTTGCTTAGTTTACACTTTCGAGGAAGGCATTTCCAGAAAACTGATGAAAATGTCGGTGTTCATCCTGGAGTGGTACTCATAATATAGAATACCCACGGCAGAAAGGCATGCAAAACACTCTGAAGTTCGTATCGTTGTTGGGCTAGAAAATCCTGATGCATGGTATACTCTTCATTGATCAAACTCACGCCCGCGAGCATCATATGTTGTAACTGGTCTCATCTATGTAGGAACGTAAGACGGAACTACCGTGCTTCTATAACCACCTCGCTTATTGAGCTCATCGGTCTTTGACTTTGGTCTTGTTTCGCTTGATCTGCTGAGTACATAGTTTCTTCGTGGTGTAACCATAGTCATCGAGAAGAAGATCGATGGAAGATAAAATGAGCGATAGATTCGGGTGTATCAGTTCCACCTTTTATTCATCCCTCACAAAAGGTTTGTGGGATTCCCCTCTACCAATGAGCACTGTTCCATTACGAATTCTCAGGAAAATTTACAGTTCGTGAATCCTGTTTTAAGGCAAGATCTGGTGTCTCGTTTGGGGATGACTGTAAAGATTATGTCAATTCCAAGATGGAAGGGAAGGCTTTTTAGATCTTCATCTTTCATAGGGCACTGGAAAATCCTTCTGCTTTCTTGGTCGTCAACTGCTGTCCGCTTACGACGCGAATTTGCAATCACCCGTTCACGTAGTTAGATAATCCGAATTACCATCACCGACGATCCTGCGGATGTCGAATTAATCATTCAGCTGGTGACTTGAAAAGTAACCGTGATCAAATGTGAATCCAGCGCTTAGCCGTTCAGGTTACCCAAACAAGACCACCAAGTCCTATAACGAGTGTAGTAATCTAAAAGACGCACCTGACAAATAATCCCTTTCCTGATAATTACTCACTCGAAAGTTAATAAAATGAACCAAATATACCAACAACGCTTAGTTGCATAGCAGTGATCCAGTTTACTTTGATACGGTCAAAATCCCATCGGAGGATGTAATCATGTGGTTTGCAAACCTTTCTTCATCTTGATCTGATCAGTCTGTGTGACGTAATCAAGTCCAATTATCGCTCCATTACTGTCAGTACTCGCGCTTTGCGCAATCAACCACTTGCTCATTCAACAAGTAGTATACAAACTCCATCACAGTAGTAGTAGTATTAGTAGTAATATCAGTGGCAGAAGTGGTATTAGTAACAGTAATAGTACTAGTTGTATGCAATAACAGTATTAGTATTAGTAGTTTTTTGTTTTTGTCATATTTCTCACGCAAACTGAATAAACTGATTGTACCAGGTAGACTTTATACTGTTTATTGTCATCATCAGGCAATACCCAAATGGCCCATTCGTTGCCCTTTTGACTAAGTACGGAATCCATGTTCACGAATACTTACGCCTGGCCCCCAAATGGACCCAGTAAAGGTGTAATGTTTTTGATCAAAAAACCATAAACTGCTTTTTGTTACGCAGGCCAGAATTTGTGTCGATAAATGAACGTGAAGAATTGCATTTGATTTTGTTCCGAAGTGGCAATATTTATCTAAATTTAAAGAAGGACTTTGTCCTCGTTGATCATTTTTTCACAAAAACCAATCAGACCCCTTCGTGTCCAGAAACTTGTAGGTCTCACTGAATCATCAGATTTATCCATAATGTTAACATTAATCCTGTTATCGAGCAAGATTCACTATTTTTGGAGTTGATTAAATAAAATCAAGTGAATAATCGACATATTTTTTTCAGACTCCATTAGTTCATTCTGGTTTGTAGTAATCAGCTTCATTAGATTAGCTTATAATCTGTAACTCATTACTTAAACCTGTTCTATCCTCAATTCGAAGTTAGTAAAGTGAAATGAGAGATAAATACTCCTGCTGCTTCCTTTTTTTACTTATTGTACAACTGTGTACAATAGTTCAGGAATGGGGACTCGGCCGGTGATAAGGTACAGATGGGCAAGTGGCCAGCTTTGGCGGAATCGAACCCAGGTTGTTATTATTTAGCGTGTAGGAGGATAATGAATAACTGACGCTCGATACGAATGTGATGAATTACCGTGTTGTCATCAACAACTACCGAAACGACTCAATGTCAGCGTTAGAAAACTCACAGACCGTCAAGGCTAGTGCTCACTATAATGACTGTCTTACTAAGTTCACCACGATATCAGGATCGTGGTTTAACTTAACTCTTAAATTGGACTAAAATAGTGTTTAGGATCTCCTCCGGTTGAGTTCTGATGATTGTAGAATAAGATTTTTCCCATATATTCATGCTTGAAGTAGGGATGAAAGCATGTTGTCCACTGCGTGGTAGCTGAGGCAGCTTTGGATTGTGTACCGTGATAACTGGACCTCACGGCGCATTGATTTTTTGCAACACACCTCGAACCCATTTCGGCTCCGATAAATCAGCGACAAAACAGAACAATTCTTTCGGTACCGACTGCTTTCACGGGCACAGATTTACTACGATAACATCAGTCGCTACGGCATTTTACACCGAAATCGACCAGCTTTAACAACGAAATCGATGAAGGTTATGTGTTCGTGCATGTAAATATTTCCACTTCTCTCCGATCGACCTAGAGATATTTGTCTTACAAATCAACATGTTTAATCCAGTTGGAATACAAGGGAAATTAACGTGTCTGACAAATGATGCACGGAAAAACTGTTTTGCAAGTATTGATAGGATACCGAAGCAACCCACATAAGTATGCTGCTTGACCTACACCACCACCGGTAGTCTTACGATGGAACGGGAATTATCCAAATCGTGGATGACATTATCCTATTGATCTAAATTCCACTTGGCATTCGCTATTTTTAGAGTGACGTTTACATTCACTCCTCCTGCCTGAGAAACGGACTGATTATTTCTAGGCTATGATTTCACAGGAGAGTCGGACAACAGCAAACATTACCTGTAAAAGCTTCCCTTCCTAATGGGTAAACGCATTCAGCTCGCATTTCCTAAGGCATTGTCTATTCTGTCTTTGGACACAGAAGCAGTATTATTGGGTTTATCACAAGACCCACCCCAACGTGTTCCTTCTATCCCTTCGAGCAGTGTTGAGCCCTCAAACTCCGTGTTGTCATGATCGTGTTATCAAGTAGAGCTCGATCTTTACTTAAGTTTTATGTGCTTGGTGATTCTCACCCAGTTCATCCGAACCGTCTTACGCAGTCAACCTTCTTAAATCCTCTCTATGCCCTCCGCACACTCGTCGATTCATCTTCCGAGCACGCGATTGCGCGTGCTGTGGTGCACGTCGTAATTTTCTACATACCTTTCGCAGCCATTTGACTTCTCTATTACACGCATACGGTAGTTATTATCGCGAGATCTTAGTAATGCATTTTACCAGCAACCGCTCACCGCCGTTTTCAGCCAATATCTATTCTCGTCTGATCTGTTTCAATGACCCCTTTGATGTTGCACATTCAATTTGTTGTTGGACCACGTAAAAACCCTCTGATAGTTGCTCCAAAAACATGTCCCGTGACAATAACTAGGACTGGAAGGTTCACATCTGGGGTTTGTCGATACTACAGGACGATCAAATGAGCTGGCATTCAGTCAAAGCGAACATGCGGAAACCGTAAAAAGAGCTGCAGATTTGCATATGGATGCATCAACGTATATGTCAAACTAACTTTATGAAAAATAAGGTTCGTTATAGGATTCCAGATGAGTTCAGTCTGTGGTCTCAAACGAGTGATGAAAGATAAATGCATTTAGGTGGTGAAATTCTTACCACTCATTTGCCTAAATAGCTCTAATCTAAACACTGTGCTCGCAATCAGATTAGACCAGGGAGAAATCATTAGGAGAGCCGGTTGCCGGAACTTTGCTACATTTCCTTTCAGTCAAAAAAGAGAACAATATAATCCATAGATCCGTCAGACCACGACATTCTCACCCAAACTTACGTGTGGAACAGGAGTTGCGGAGACAATTCTTCGGCACAGAAGAACATAAATAGTGTACAAGAAGTGATTTTGAGACCAAAGAGGAAAGTTTTCCGAACAAATGTTTATCATAATCAGTAACTTCGATGAAATTCGCTGTGACAAGTCCATCAGTTGTGTATGGTTCTGCACACTAAAATTCAGATACGTTAGATGCCCACCTGGACATGACTTGCTCAGGTAAATGGTGTTTCGACACACACCTACTTTTACCTGAAATAATGTACTTTTAAATCAACACAAAAACGAACAGTTTGCCACTACTAGTCTATATTCGTTTCCGATATCTACCATAACAGGTCTTTTTATTCAACGTTGTACTTTTTCTGCTCAGACAATAGATGCTCTTGGTTACTCTGCAATCGTGAACCGGGTTCGAGAGTCTTCCGATAGATTTTGTCTGTCGTAAGCCAAATTTCTCTGCAATTCTTTGTCCTGAAAGTTCATCTGCGGATTCTTGTGTACACTATCTTCTCTGTGAAGTCCAAACTTCGAGATTTTCAGCCACTTCTGAGAAATGTTTTTGTTCCACAACCCAGCCAAGTTTGACACAAGCAGCTTCGACGGCTACTACTCGTCCCTAAGCACACCCCGAGTTGTTCACGCTGTTACGTAAACAAGAGTCAGTAATAATAAATAGTTAGGTTTCTAATTCTACTTTACCCGGAGTCCTTATGCAAACATTTTGTTCATCTAGTTAGAGGTAATGTTTGAGACTCTTCTATATATCGGATCTCATCAAACCTGATTGGCTGCGGGAAGGTATCGATACGTAGTCACGTGACGTGGACCCAACAGGCATTTCAGATAGACGGTGGTCAAACAGTCTTCACAATGGCCTTTTAACCTTTCTGCCCCGGCTTCAAATCCCGCTTCCACTGCCCGTTACTCTCCTCAACTGGCAGACTAATTGGCTGCGACTCCCATCCTGAAGGAGGTAAACACAAAAATACAAAATGAAATATAACTCAGTGCATTCATAACCAAATGGCGGCTGATTCGCGCCATCGCCACATCTCTCACTCGTTGATGTATACCTTTGTGTGGAAGCGGTTACATTAAATACAATTGATTGTTTTTCTATTTAAGAATCTCACCATCCAATCGATTTCTTGATTTGTCATCAGAAAGAAAAATCGTTTTCAACAAAGCTGCTTTTGGTTAACCAAGATGTGGGTCATTGAGGCAAACAAAATATTACAACCAGCTTGTGATCTGAGCTACCTCCTTCCATAGGCATTTATCGCTCGGAATAAATGGGTCTTTTTTCTACCCATCAAAACCGATCTGTTGGTGACGTGGAAAACCAGTGCTGATTGAATGGTTTCAGCCTTTACGCCTGTACATCGGTGACCGTCACGAGACTTTTGTCTGAATGTCTCTCCACCACAATATTCGTCCAACAGTCCATCCATTCACCAACGGCTGGCTGTCTGCAGGTCGAGCCAACCGATTTTGGCCACCCGACTGTTTGTGTATCGCTCAATCTAGCACTTGAACATGCACAACCCACGTGGGTGAACGCACGCACTCTCAGGCGTCCGAAAGCTGCGAAAAGCCATCATGAATCGTGTAGCCCATTTGACCGCACTCAGGGCGAAACAAGCACGTGAACGTGTCCACGACCGCACGTACACGAAAACATCACAGAGGACTGCATAATCTGAAGGCGTGTGGCGTGCATGGGGCATTCGCACGCGTCATCCATGCGGTGCTCGATGTGTAAAGTCTGCTCATGAAATCGGATTCTATCTTCCAGTCAAGTTTGGTGCTGAAATAATAAGAGTTCACGTTTGAGTCACCTGTGACACTGCACACAAACACACGCTCTCACTGGACAGAATTCGTTCTCGACCGGGAAAGCAGTACTGCTTTATCTTGATCCCACACAGTGTATCCCACTGCCACAACCCACACCTATTCCCCTTACTTGGACACGTGATCGGATGTGAATGAGTGTTGCATTTGTGCGATTGTGGTTGTGCACGTGGACGTTAAATGAGCCAGCGATTCAGAAAGTGAGAGCGTGAAGTAGAACATCAATGAGCGAGTGAGGTAACGTGTAAACAAGAAAGTGAGTGAATGAGCGGATCCGAAAGAAATGAGTGCGATTGCACGGAATGGTTAGGGATTTTGGAGTTCATCACGGACTCGTGGTCCACCATTCAACTTTTCCTTTCATTCTCTCCCATCCGGTAGTTGATTCGGAACATATAAAGCAACTGGCTCAGCCCACGCGAACGGAAATTCTGTGCTCTAGTCCAGCAATGAAACTCAACTTCAACAACTCGGATCTCACTGCTAGCGCATAAACTGTTCGCCGAGTGAAGGTCGTTTGGGGTTTGTTAAGGTCTTTTTCTGAATTTGATTAGCCGAAACCGATGGTTCAGCCAAAAGAATTATCGCGAACTGCCAGTTTCCATTCTCGACTTCTTTCGGCGGTGTTCATTTCTCCCCTTTCCCTCTCAAACCACTCGTTACTCTGGTGTCCTGAAAAAAACCGCCTGACAATGCAACCCCATACCTAAACACCCCCATCACTGACCATTTATGTGCTCATGTCAATCCAGTTGAATGAAGTCACCACGAACCAGTCCCGCGCAACTGCCAATCAGGTAAACGCTTTTCACTGTGCTATTGGGCCACGTAATCCACCCGCGTCTCCCCGATCCATCATCGCTTCAACTTGTACACGATATTCAACGGTCGAACAAGCACCGCTTTATCCAGTTACCCTTATCTGTGCCGTCACGTGGCTCATCCTAATGCAGACTATTCCACTAGAGGCTCGTCTAGTGTATCCACTTTGGAAATCATTCAGTCCGTTAAGTTTGTCCACTCTGCAACAACTAGGAGAAGATCGTCTCAAACAAGGCAGTGTTATTCCACGTATCTTTGATGCCATCGAATTTGCCGCGGTACAAGAAAGATCAGATCCCCTGATGTAAGTTCACAGTTGACTGAGATTACCTTTATAAAAAAAAGTCAGCTTTGAATGCAACTGTTCCCTATGGTAAAACTGTGTCATTGTCATTTGAATTCGTTTGCCAAAAGCATAGCTGCTTCCGGAATCGAACGAGCAAATTTGCTTTACCTTAAATTATGACAGAGAGGAGATCCAGTTATCACACAATACGTTATGGCCAATTTTTAATTTTCTCGATACGTACGATCGTAGAAATGCTGGATCCCTAACTTAGATGACGACACAGAAGTAAAGTCACATTTCATATTGAGTAGCTAGTTACTGCTCCATTTGGACGTACGTGCTGCGAGAAACTCCCACAGACGTTTGCAAGCATGACACAGAAAGCCATGGACGAAGAAACCGTTTCGTTTGTCATCACTTTCAAATCATAAAGTCAGAGCATTGGACCCTAACGTGGTTCATCGACGATCTGAGCCTCACAGGGTAGACTGACGATTTATTCACGATTATTCTGGTTGTCGTCTGTGCTTATACCGGCTCACCGACTCTCGGGCAGAAAACCAAGGTTATAAAGCGCGTTTCATGTAACAGCCTTGTTACACTACGAAAACTTCCAAGATTTTAAATTCCTCTACCAAATGTCGTCTATTTGAGAACATAGCTGACTTGGGATGGCCGGTGGGCTGCGTCCAAAATTCACGACCAGGATTCAAGTAGATAGGGCCTAAGTTTCCATAAACCACCACGTATTATTTATCTGTCCCACGTAGCATGGACTCATCCCCGAAAATTAGCCTCGCCAGAACGATATCGGCTGGAATTGGACCCTGATATAATTTCGTTCTTCTTGAAATTCATTCTAGACCGGAAAACCTGAATACAGGGAGGGAAATTGATTAGACGTTGCAAATTGAGAGCAGAAAATCGTCTTATATTGGATGTAGTTATCTTGATATTCCTCTGAGTAATTTGAGCCAATGTTTATGGTTTCTAAGTGTTATGAAATGATCGAGAGAGTGAGTGAATGAGTACGTGGGTGAGTGAGTGGATGAGTGAGTGGGCGAGTCAGTCAGCCAGTCAGTCAGCGTGTGAGTAAGTGAATGGGTGAGTGGGTGACTGAGTGAGTGCGTGAGTGAGTGAGCGAATGAGTACTTCCATGTGTGAGTGCATGCATGGGTACTCCAGTGGGTGAGTGAGTGATTGGAATTGATGAATGAATAATACAACTATTCTGTCGCCCAATCTGGAATTACTCTCTTCCATCGTCACTTACTCCAGAATTGGAATTCTCCAAAAGGCACTGATCTATTCACTCCATTATTTTACAGCAGAAGCTGAAAGATCTTAATTTAACAAGAGTTACCGAGAAACCAAAGCCTTCAATTAATTGTACTACAATGATCAGTATCCATCGCTCACAAGTAGAAACAACCAAATATATTTAATTGCCAATCTGATATGACCAATTATGGCAGATCGTTGATTTTATTCTTGAAATGAGCCTCAATCGCTAGTTTGACGAAGGAACTCCCGTAAAATTACTTACGCTTGATGGTGCATTGTTTGCATAGCTTGTTTACCGTGTCGTGGCCCAGGCTGAGAGTAGTCCGTGTCTCTCAAATGCAATTCGAAATGTATCGACTTATTTGCGTGTGGACAAGGGTTCATTACATATGTTTGCACATTTATTCGACATATTACATGAACCTAATTTTCTACTCAACTACGACATACAAACAGTGAGTGAGAGAGAGTAATTGTATTAGTGAGGGAGAGAGAGGGTTAAAATGAGTAATTCTTCAGCCAACCACTCTATTTTGATCAGGTTGGGATGCTTGTAGATCAATCACGTGCAACTTCAAAGGATGTGGATAGGCGTGTACAGATTTTTGCTAAAATCACTATTAAGCTACGATGTTTTTTCGGCCAGCATATACAATGTAGACTTCGTACCAAAAAGTGTCCCGATTCGTGTGTACGTGCGTGCCTTGATTAAAGTCGACCCTAGATCCGAAAACAAATGTTGCCATCTGATCTGAAGATGCACACGCACTGTAGTGTCTTCACTTCCCGACTCTATCCTATCTAACCCATGACATAGTCCCGATGATATATATATATATATATATATATATATATATATATATATATATATATTCATTAGAATCTAATTTGAATCGTCTGGAGTATGGGCTCTTCAATGAAGAGTATCCATTCACACTCCAGACGATTCAAATTAGATTCTAGTGAACATATATTATCGGAGTGCACAAGTATGAAGACGAGTGGGCAGAGGAGTACTGGCTACGCATACCTATTGAGCGGCAACGACCGCGAAACCGATTGTGTGCTTCCGGGCAACTTTTTTCCACACCTTTAAATACTACTTACTATCAATATATATATATATATATATATATATATATATATATATATATATATATATAATGATGCAATGGCAAAAAAACACCGGTGCAGCCAATGTGGCTTGAGCAATCAGATAACGTTTCCAGCCAAATTTCGTTTGCCCGTGGTTGATACTCCCCGATTCGACGGCTAGATACGTGCGCATACAAACCGGCGTACAAAGATGAGGACTTTACTATTTATTAGTTTTGAAACTCAGTTAAGTGCACCAGTGAGGAAAAGCACCGGCGGCAACAATAACAACACTGAGAAAATTTCCATATTCCTGAATTTTGAACCGTGTTTTGTCAGAAAAATAAACGGGTTATTGTTTCCGCAGATCATACGAGATGCATGCTAGTTGGAAGATGAATTATCTGGATTCTCTCTGCACACAGGTTTTGGCAACGTAGTTCAGCTGTCAGTGTACTTGCAAACGTTTATTTTGCACAGAGGAGTCCACGTGAATGACGTCAAAAAGTGGAGGGGGGGGGGATTTCCGATTATTTCCCATCGACATTTCATCTTTCCTCATTTAATCGTAACTGGCTTAAGTAATACTTATCATTGGATTGGAAACAAATGAAGCGGAAATCCCGTTTTCTCGCGCTGTCAAACATGAAACTGAGCAATTTGATATGAACCTATCTGAGTAAATGACAAAATTCATATTTTATCCTTCTTCTTTCAAATTGGGAAGAAATGGATTCCACGAACTATGTATAGTGAGTGAAATTGTTGAAGCAGGGTGAAGTAAGCATGTTTTTTTAATAAAGGATACCGACGAGAGAAAAGCCGCAAATTAAAAAAGCTAATTGTAATTCACAGAATATTTTCAATCTTGCGAGGAGCCTGGATATTAGATAACGGAAAGTCCATATGAATTTTTCCCATCCAGAAGGTCAGCACCGCAAGAGCCAACCGTACCACCGACTTTCCGCTTACCGGATAGAAGCTCTACAAGCTGACATATGGTGAAACGGCCAGTGGGGTGTGAATAACGCAAGTGAATATCCAGTGATACGCAAACCACTATTCCAATGATACTTAGGGATTGCCCTGGCTTTAATCACGGACCTAGCCTCGTCGGCCACTTCCCAATGGAATGAACAGCACACGGCCGAATACGATCCAATAGGATTCGAAATATCTTCGCTGAATGTATTTACTAGCACAAGGATCCCGGATCTTAGGCAACGGAAAGACTACTTACAATTCTGGCGCTGCTTTATTCACACGCGAACGGCCGTAACAAGGCAGCTCAGCTGGTAGAGTATCTGCCCCATAGGCGAAATGTCACCGGTTCGATTCAAGGTTGTGAAGTGGAATTTTTAGACGTGAATAGCACAAGTAACTTTTCCATAACTTGGCAGTAATTGTTTGGGAAATGAAATCACTATCGCGCAGACTGAATTTCTAAAGCTCATCACTAAAATGTGTGGGACGTTCATTACCTAGTACGGTGCTGACCATACCATCATCACTGCTGCGGAACCTAGTTGTAATTTGAAGCTCTAGTTGAGTCGAAGGTGAACGACGCTTTCTGACAAAGTTCTAGTTGTACGGGGGGTTTAGATAGATGATCCGCCCAATTTGACGGTGCTCCGCACAGCTGCATACACCTGTCCACACTCAAACAAGATGGGATTGTTGTGGACAGCAAGCTTTATTCTCGGGATCACATAACGTGGTTGGCGATTTTGAATGTCAACTGCCTGGAATATATTAGAAATAAAAGCAGATGACTGCTGATGTAGGCCGATTTTCTTCAGTAATTCGGATTGCTGTTTGATGTGGCGGACTTATTTGTTCCATAAACGTACCTTCCCAAGAAACATGATGAGAGCATCCAATAAAGTCCATGGTTTGATTGACAGCGCTTATCAGTTGAACAACTATATAATATATCGATTTAAATATCTACTTCACTGCGCGAGTTTCTATACCGGCATATCTGTTATCACAGTTGTAAACTTCGTAAACGATTGATAATCGAAGAGTCTTTAGATAAGATATTCCAGGTTTCTGGTTTATATACTAACCGACAATACTAATACCTCGATAACATAAAGGAAAAAAGATTACTTCTATCAGCTGGTACGGATGAACTATGAAGAGCCGAATTTACTCAACATCAACAGATGATGTCCCTTTGTTTTCAATTCTAATCGCTGAAGCACGTGACCATTATCACACCGGGTGTCTCTTTTGTTCTCGCTCTCCCTCTCTCACACAATCAGATACATATGGTCAGTAAAGTTAGAAAACAAACACTTCGAAATGTGACTTATTTATTCACTCTTTTCAGTGACCTAAATAGAAAATCTGAAATTAATACAACACCTGCCTCTTTCAAGCTTTACACTGTCGGCATACAAACGAGAACTAGTAAGAACTCCTTATCTCTGTGCCAGAGTTGTTTGTTCAATTGATGCCTCATTGAGAAGAAAGCTTTTTTCGCATAGCACTTGTGACCAGTGGTTATCTGGCGAAATTCGTAGATGTTAACAGCCGACAAAAAGATCAAGCTGTGCATAAATCCACAAAGTATCGAGGAAAGTTGTCTTCATTGGTCCAGCATTCAGAGATAATCACGTACTCAGTGATGTGTGACACAAACTCTAATCACTCATGAAGCGTAAATTCCCGGCCGCACAATGGTGCAAAGCATCAACAATCCGAAAGATTCATCTAAACAAGGGTGAGCCTAGTCAACCGTTGAATTAAGCTTCACACATGGCGTATCGGTTCACATGCAATGGCTCGGACATTCACATTGGAAGAACAAATCGAATAATATCAAAGCGGAAATCAGAACATCTACCACGTGGCTGATCTAATCGGTGATACAAATACATTCAGTGGTCATCCTGATAGAAATCCAGGGTCGACGATGGCAAAGTATTTGACGACAACCAGACCCAAATTCGACTCAATTTCATCTTTATAACAGTTGCTAAGTAATCTCAATTCAGAGCGGTTAATATTCAGGGAAGTAATATTAGTCAGATTATGGTAATTTGTTCATTTCACAAGTAAACTACCTGACACAGCCGTCCTGTTTACCGCGAGGACAACGGTAGTTCCCTACTGTAAGAACTTATTGTTGCTTTTCCGTTCACGGTAGTTGTCCACACCAATTTGAATAAATTTCAAATTATTACCACTGCAGGGATTGAAGAGAGTGAATGAACTGTTCACATTTACAGTATTTGTCTGCTTTCTGTACCGTCTAACCCGGATTATTGGTAATCAGAAAGTCCGACACACCAGTTCTGTACGATTCAAAATGTTTCTACGACCGCGGAAAAATGAATGCTCTGAGTAGATCCATAGAGTGTGATCAGGTGAGATACACGTGATCCTAGACGCAAATAAATCTGCATAGATGAGATTATTTTGCACAAACAGATGATGACCGTTTAAAATGATGCGAAAATCATCCTTGAGACCGAAAGAAGAAGCTCACAGTAAGACTGGTACGTATTTGATACACGATATCCGCAAATGAAAGCTCCCGGATTAATTAGTTGACCTGGGTTTGTTAACGGTGTCATTGTATTAACTGGCACGGTCCGTGGACCGTAACAGACACCTCCCAAGTGAACCCCGTTACGCGTGACCACCGATACACAGGGATCACTGAAAATCCTATAGGATTTACCGATAATGCTATCCCATTTGAAGTATACCAGTGAGGAATAATCCAAGCTGCTCATGTATTCTCAGAATAAGTAAGCAACTTCTATGGCAGTTTAGATCGCGACGTCAAGCTTGCATCAAGTGTAATAATTAGACAGTTAGACGGAATTATAAAATTACCGAATGGCCGTCTAACTACAGGATGTTGAGCTAACACAGCTAAAAAGACGTGTGAAAAAGGCATTTTGGATACTTTTCCCAAATTAGTACTCCTCCTTACGTGTGCTAAAGTCCATGTAAGGTTTCTATTGTATATGTGGGAATACAGACTTATTGATGCTGTTCATCAAATATTTGTCACAAAACCATAGAAGAGATATAGGTCGTGTAAGCTTTTAAAAACTTTGCCCACTCATCTATAGATATTACCGACTTTAGGTATTTTTTACATGGTTTATTTTGCAGGCTATCGAGATTATTTAGGTTTCGTATAATTTTTCAAAATTAGCCTCAGTTTCCAATGTACCCGTGAACGTTTCTGCCGGTCGGAGACTAGGACATCTTATTGATCAACTCCGAGGGCAATTAATTCGGTTTCTGGTGTTTAGTTCGATGAAACTCAGTTTGTTTGATTGGTTTTGCAATTTACGAAATTTCTGCGAAAAAGGAAAAGTGGTTACGTACGTACATAGTGTGATGTAATTAGCAGATTCTTCTTCAGTTTCCGACGCATCAAGGAAACCAAACTAGCACAACGGTTTCCATCTGCCTATATATTCTAAGTTATTTCGGATGCGCCGGTCAAACATCTCCCAGATGAAAGTTCCCAATATGATGCCTATTGTACAAATGAAGACCAACGATTTTGGCCTTGTCCCCGTTTGACTTTCGCTACCAAATAGATTTGCTTCTGCTTTACAAAGGGGAAGAGAAATACGCTGGCTGTTAGTGTGCACAACGAGCCGATCACTTATTCGGAGTTTGTGATTTAACGTTATGAGTTTTGCTGTTTGGTCAATTCGGAGCTGGCACA